>JANAVB010007452.1:0-28133 GCA_029216955.1 Iris pallida | reverse complement strand
ACCCCTTGTATGAATGAGGAGCTTTCTACTATGCATATAAATCGCTGTGCACGAGAAAAACTTCAAGTGCAACAGACTAAAATGATGATTGACACTGATATCGTACCCTTCTTAATAAGCGTCGGGCCAAGCTTAATCAAAATATGTGCCCCATTACTAAACAAGCAATGGCACCTATATGTTTCGAGCGCCCAAAATTTCAATCTACCAATGTAGGCTGTTCAAGTGGTGGCACCTATTGTCGTAAAGCGCCCAAAGATGAATGCTAAAAACAAGATCCCATCACCTATGCTGCTGAATTAGGGGCTTCTTATACCTGCAAGGGACCAACAAAATTAAGAACATGTCATACTTCCCCTCTTCCTCTGCACATGAAATTGACCTCCGTGATCTGATTTCTCAGAAACGGAAGATCGTATCTCCATTTCAACCTACAGTGCACCATTGCAACACATATGAGATCGTAATAAATATTGTTGCAAAGCAGCAAAATGGTCAATTTTGATCGTCTTATTCTGACCCGTCCTGTTGAGGTATCTTCATAGGATGAAGACAAATCAATATATGCCTCTGTCAATATGACGATGCATCACTCTCGCGATGCTGGGTTGCCCAAGGTGTATGTCATCTCGAACCCGTGATCATAGACCCCGGTTCGAACCCGTCGCTCATTTGACGGGTTTATCGACACACCAGATCAAGGAGCCAAGCTACAATCGGTAAAAGGAACCTTTCTGACTTTGACCAAAATTCCTTAAGTCAAAAGAATTTTCCCCTCCTTGTCCTGGTGGTAGTTTTTATATGATTTTGATGCCGACAGTGAAAGTTCCGAGCAGACCATCTCATCTTCAATAGCTAGAGAGGTGACAACATATGTCATCAACGAGGAACATGATATATCTAGCACCAACAGTCAAAAGCAAAGAATTGCTGTCTTGGAGGCTGGGTTGAAAAGCATAGCTAAAATGATGACGGGCACGCATGCTATAATTATGGTACAACACACAGTTTTTGCCAGTTGCGAACCCAATTCTAACCCAAGAACCTATAACAACATCTGTTCCCATCAACACTGGATTGGAGATACAGTCTCCTCACACCACTTCAGTACTTGTTCAGACTACTCTTAGTCAGTCTGGTGCTGGGGGTGGTGCTTATCATGCAGTCCCTCCTTCCAACACTCCAAATCAATCTAATACTCTGCAACCATCGGGAGATGCTAATGAGGTCGTAAAACTTTTGCGTACTCAGTTTGAAGCTTTTAAACCTAAAGGAGGCCTACAAAAGCTAGGGATCAAGCAGCCCTACCCTATTGAGTGTAAAGAAGTTCAGTGTCCACCCAAGTACAAACCTCCTACTATAATATTGTTCGATGGCAGCACATCTCCAAGCCAGTGCCTCAATCACTTTGAGGTAACAACTGATCAACTTCAGCCAAATGATGCTCTACTAACTAGGGTATTTGTTGGTTGCTTAGCTGGTGCAGCATACGACTGGTATCGCAGTTTGCCAGACGGTTGCATAACTTCTTTCTCTGGATTCAAACAAATGTTTTTCGAACAATTTTATGAGGAAACAAACGATATGACTATGTCTGCCCTCATCAAAATTAAATAGAGACATAATGAAATCACCGAACGTTTCATTAAACGATTCTGCCGTGAGGCACTCAAAATGCCTCTCGGAACTCCAGATGCTTTGACTATAGACACATGCAAATCAAACTTGTTTCCTATAATCAGCATGTGGATTGGATCGATCCAGTTTCAGGATTGGCCTTTCTTTATAGTGAATGCCAAAGCAGCAGAAAAAAGTGCTAATAAATTCAAACAATTAGGTATTCAGATGCCTAATCTTGATAGAGATGAACATGCTGCATCCAATAGCGGTAGCTGTCAGAACAACCGCAAGGGCAAGGAGACTTTGGCTATCAATGTCAAAGACAAAGAATCTCTAGCCGTCAATATAGGTCAATCAATACTTACTCCAACGGTAACACCTCAGAGAGCACCACGCCCAAAGGAAGAATATTCCATCGATGAAGATGATGTTGTGAGCATCTTCGATTGTCTGATCCAGAGCAATAAGCATCAACCGTCAGATGCAAAGCGGCCAGATGAAGTAGGTAAAACTGACCACCCTAAATATTGTGTCTACCATAGGTTTATTGGACATCCGACCTAAGAATGCTATCTACTCAAAGTAAAGATCCAAGAAATGGTCAAGTCAGGTGCGATCACTCTCCAGCAGGACGAAAAGATCGTCACTACAAATGTTGTTGCCCTACAGTTTGGCAATTTCCTGCTTAATTGTACAGGACGACATCGTTCCTATCCCGAGAACCACTCTGGAGTTTGTTAATCTTCCACCATGTCATGACCCGCACCCTAGAGTAAGGGCACGAGAAGTGGGTACGTCCAGCCTACGCCGCAGTGTCAGCGATAGAACGCTGTCCTAGGTCAATCATTTAACAATATAAGGTACCTGTACAGTATATACACTCCGAATGGATGTGACATAACTAAAACAGTCTCAATCACATCTAAGGTAGAATACGATAAAAGACTATAGATAAAACTGAAATCCACAAAGAGATACAGCAGATAGAAGTCTAAGTGTCTAAGATATTACAAATCCAGAAAATATCTCAAATCTCAAATACAGTAATCCATAAAGTAAACAACTCAAGACAACTGAAAATAAATAAGAAAACTCTAGCTATCTACTCCAACCTCTACTATGTCTCCTCTAGGCAAGCAAGTTACCTCCAAGTTATCTGTAAAATTTATCAACAGGTCCAGTCAGGATGGGAGCGAGCACAGTACATCTCAACAAATCATAACAAGATAGAAAATATAATCATGCTAAAGAGTAAGATACATGAACTGAAAGAATAACATGGTATATAAAAGAGAGAGAGATTGTAAGTAAATATCTACAATAGTAGAGAACTATCAGTGACTAGTGGATCAGAGTACAAGCTAGGCATGTGAATGGCTTAGGACTGATTCATGACTACACTAAGAGTGATTCATGACTATACTACTTTGGATATTATTCATATGACCATTCATACTCTCCCGTACCCCAATCAATACACAAGGATCCATTCAAGTTATGTTAAGATTCATGACTAAACTACTTGACCCGTATAGGGTGATTCATGAATTGATTCATGAAGGCTCGGTGATCATGAGAGTACATGAGTCACTAGCTGATTCCCGAAGATTCATGATAATAGAAGCATGAGATACATGATGTAGTGAAACACACGAAACACGAGTATTCGATGCTCCCGAAGGATAACATCCCATGAGGATCCATATAGTACCAATCTGTATTACCAACGTATCAGCATCAAGTAAAGTAATCTAAAGCAAAAAATATAATCCTAAACAAGTTATGAAATGATCAGAGAATATACTTGCCTCGATTGGTTGGAGTCGACCTGTGTAACTCGAACGTATCGACACGAGGTAGGTACAATGCTATGCTCCACAGAGGGTCCCAAACGACGACACGATCAGTCCCAATGAGTCCAGAATCGTCCAAATAGCCTAGTTTGATATATAACAGTCTAAAATCAGGGTTGGGTACGATAATCAAATCAAGAAATATGAAACAACTTTAATAGTCGCGATTAATAATTTCAGTGGAAAAATATAATTAAATAAATATAATAAATTTTTGGAAATCCTTTATAATGCTAAAAACTATCTGTATTAATCAACATATTTTAAATAATATTTCAAAACCCAGAAAATCATTTCTGTACGAATATTCCTATTTTGTCAAATATGAATTTAGGGAAAAAGATTAACTATACAAAATTATCCAAAAGTTGTTTATAATAATTTAGAAAAAATAGATATTATATTAATCGAGATATTTTGATATTAGTTAATAATAAGGAAAAACATTCTAGTACCAATGCATTTATAATTATAATAGTAAAACTTACTCTTCGGGCAAATATCACTAAATGAATAATTGAACTAATAATTTAGGTCAAAACTTACTATTAATATTTTTGAAATATTATTATATATTTTTATATAATTTTCCAAGTAATTACGTTAATATAATAATACCAATAAAAATAATAATGAGACCAAATTATATACTTTACACATAAGTATGTCAATATTTATATTGATAGCAACTAATCAACTAAAATTTTCTAACTATAAATTAATAAATTAATCAATAATATAATAATACTAGTAACAATATTAAAAATAATACTTTTAATAATAATGATAATAATAATAATAATAATAACAATAAATACCATTATTATTACCACCATTATATACTATATATAAATTAATATATAAACTATTATATAACTATAAATAAACTATTATATAACTAATAAATAAACTATTATATAACTAATAATAAACTATTACTTAATATATACATTATAACGGAAAGGGGGCCTCTGTTCCCAAATTAAAATCTTACTGAAGAGAGAAGGAGACGAGAAGTGGATGGCTCACAGTGGCGACGGAGGGGTTCCGGCGCGGAGCAGCGCCGACGGAGACGTCCGGCGGCGAGCAAGGCGCTAGGGGCGGTGATGACTCCGGAGGAGCAGCGCTGGGCTGTTGTCCAGCGGATCTGGCAGAAAGCGGCTGGGCGGCGATGGGTTGCGCTGGCGGAGGGGCTCCGACGGCTCTGGGTCGGCGGATCGAGAGCTCGCGGGGCGGCGGATGGAGGGCTCACACGCGCTGACTTGGGCGGAGGTAGATCTCTCACTCTCTATTCTCTCTGGATGGTGATTTTGGGCAGTGGTGGCGGCGGTGGTTTAATGGCAGGGGCGGCCGGGGTGGTTTGGTCGGGCAGGGTGGATGTGGTGTATGGTTTGTGATGGTGGTGGCGAAGGTTTCTCGGTGGCGATGGTAGCCTTAGGGTTATGGTGGGCTGGGGACGTCGGCCACCGGGTGGTGGTGGTGGTGGTGAATGGTGGTGGCAGTGGGATGTTGGAGGAGCCAATCCAGTATGGTCGGGCGGGGAATGGTCGGGATGACGACGGTGGCGGAGGTCTGTGATGTGGGGACGGCCGCTGGCTAGCCGTGGTGGTTGGAGATGTTATGCTGGGGTGAGGAAGTATGGGAAGCACATGGTAGATGTGGTGCTGGCTGGCCGGCTATGGCCGAGGGAAGGTGAAGGTGATGGCAGCAAGGGTGGTGGCGGCTGTGACTTTTTTTAGGGATGTGTGTAGGGATTTAGGGTTTTTGGGATGTGTGTCTATTTATAGGGGAGTGGGGAAAAACCTAACCAATTGTAAAATGTAATAGAAATTAGGAATAAATAGTGGAAAACTAACATACTAACCACTAACTGCTAATCCTAACATTATCCATCTGTTGATTAATTAGTACTAAATAAATATTAGCTATAATTTAATAAATTAATTACTAGTTAACACTAATTTAACAAATGGCTAATTATAATTTAGCAAGTATTTCTAATGACTTAGATAATACTAATTTATTCACTAATTATATTTATATATATATTTAACAACAATTTATTAGTAAAAATATATATTTTGAAATTTTAAAATTCAATAAACGTTTCTCCGTATAGAATAATAATTAAAACTTATTGATTTAAGGAATGGACAGAAAAATTCCAATAGGATAAAATCGCATGAAATAGTAGACCAAAACCAACAAGGACTGATAACAATCACGGTCAAAAATTATTTTTCTCAAAATTAGAATTTGTACGTTTTTTGAGATTCAGAAAATTGAGAGTTTTAAAAAAATACAAAATTCAAATATTTAAGACATTGGTTAACGGTGGTTACAAATCTACCCTCGTTAAGAAATTTCGTCCTCGAAATTTAAGATTGACAGGCCAATCAAAGATTCAAATATGTTGGAAAGTATAGTCAAAACCTTAGGCACAATCATGGAGAATGACATGTTTTAGCGCGATCAAAATAAGGTCGAAGTATGGTCGAATCAACTAGGAATGATTTAGAACGAAGATTCAGTATCTTAGGCACGACTCGAGTCACGACTAATATAATCAATTGTTGTTTTGGTTATGATCAAGATAGGATCAAATTCGAGTATAGTATGATCAACAGAATCTACGCTCGATAAGATCAGAGTTAAAATCGCACAAGCACGATCAAAATCTGATGGGCAAGATTAATTAAGTCGTGAATCAGGGTTCGGACGTGATTAAAGATTTGAAAATGATTTAAATCACTTAGGCACGATCAAGGATAAGGTTACCCAAATTAAAATCTAGGCATGATTTAGGAATGAACTCATAGCACTGTAATCCCCCTAAAAATTTTATGAAATTTTTTATTAAATTATTTTAGATTTATAGTATTTTGCTCTAAATTATTAAATAGCCTTTTTAATTTAGTTTTATGAGTGGTGGATATCAAGATATAGCAAGAGACTGTAATGCCTGTGGTTCGTATTACGTATTTCTGGGATACGTGTACGCATTTATTCTTGTATTACATAATTTCCTTGCTTAATCCCTTCTTGGCTTGGCTTGGTTTATCCTTGGGTTGGTTCGGCCTGGCTTGGTTTTGCTTGGGTTCATGATGAACCCTTGGATGAACCCCCTACCTACCATCACCATTTGTATTTATTAGCCCTCTTCATTCTCTCTCTTCATTTATCATCTTTTTCTTCCTCATTTACTTCCTTACCTACTAGAGAGAGGGAGAGAGAGGTCTAGGCAAGTGCAACTTGCTTCATGAAGGAACTCTAATTTTTATTGCTATATTCTCTTCTTTACTACATTATAAAGTACTTTAGAACTTGGCATTTTCACTTTCCATGGCTAGAGTCTTGTAGATCTATATTTACTTTATTTTCGGATTTTTGGGTTTTGATCTACTTAATCCTGTTATCTCTGAGTTTTGATGGTTCCATGTTGTAGAGAATTTCATTCTACCCCATTTTGAACTATGGAAGTTCGGATTTGGGCTCTGGATGAAGGTTTTATGGAGCTTGGAAGCTTGGGTTCATGGTGTTCTTCTTCTCTGAAATTTGGAGAAGAAGAATAGTGCTTGACTTGACCGCATGGCAATTCATGCGGCAAGTGATTCAGCCGCATGAGACTTTCAGCCGCATGGGCTGAGTCTCATTCCTAAACCGCATGAGGCCCTTGCGTCCTAGCCGCATAAGCCTGCTTTCATCCTTGGCTGCATGAATACGAATTGAACCTGATCGCATAAGTCCTCAGTTCCTCTCAGCCGCATGACTGACTGGATCCTCGAGCCGCATAGACCCTGATCCCCTTCTAGCCGCATGAGACCCTCTCCATTCCTGGCCGCATAAGCTCCTGCAGCCGCATACGCTGTGCGCCCGCATTATCTTGAGACCGATTTATCCGAGCCGCATGAACTCGAATTTTGAGCCGCATGACCCCATATCAATTCAGCCGCATGGACTTCTTAGCCTGGGCCGCATGAGTTTGATTTATTTCCTGACCGCATATGCATCCTTTATTTCCTGACCGCATACGCCCTTGCACTTCCAGCCGCATGCGCCCCCTTGTCTTGGCCGTATGTGATCCAGTGACCCTGGCCGCAGTGGTGCACTCCTGACATGACTAACCTGACATAACCTGATAGTGGCTCGTCGTGGCGCACTCCTGACAAGTACACCTGACATGATCATCTCGAATAGCTGTTGCGACGGCTACCTGACATGACATAACCTGTATAATTAATCTTTGACACCGTGGGCGATTGTGCTTGTACAAATAATCCAGTCCTGTCTTGCATCATGTCTAGGAGGGGACTCCTGAGTACCACGGTCAGAAGTACCTATTGAAATGCACTAAGGCTAATAACTAGATTAATACACTAGTCATAAGGAGATCTCCCAGCTACAGACAATTTCGTTACCTGGGCACGCTTTGGGATCTGTAGCCTGCCGTCGAGTAGGGCACATTTCCAGCACACTGTTATGTGTTGCACCCTTCAAGCTACCTAAGGGTACATTCGTTTCCTGGACGATGTACCCACCTGAATTCAACTCTAATTCTTTTAACCCGGGTAACCTGGATGGACTGCAGGGCTTGTGGTTGTGGAAGATTCTCACTGCATCTTGTTAGTAATTAGGCTTGTGATAACCCTAGTTAGTTAAAGTATCAAGCCGTAATTCTTGCTTGGCCGTGATATGATTGAATGGAGTCTAACCTGTCTAGCCTTGTCCTGATCCTGTTTCACACTACTGTATGACCAGAATGCTTGTATTTATTTTACTGATAAATGGTAAGAATTCCAAGTTCTGTTCAGATAAAGGGTTACAACCCCGGTCCTTATTTGGTTTACGGGTTGTAACCTGGTTATCTGAATAGTTCCATGGTTATCTCGTCGTATATCAACCTGATGTATTTTCTTTATTTCCAGTTCTTACTTTTATTTATATCTTGTGCTGATTGCTGGTTTTAGTTCCTAAGTGAAGCTTCCTTTGTGGCACTTGCTCTTTCTGGGGTCTGACCCAGCTGGTTTTGTGTGGCCAGATTTCGGAGCAGCTCCAGAGGATCTACCGACCTTCCAGCCAGATGGTGGCCACTAGGCGGAACCCTGGCAACGAGTGGATTATTTTTGGCTCTCCCACTCTATTGTAAAAATATTCTTTTGAGGCGTTTAGCCGACGAGCACCTGTTTAGCTCGATTGTACTTACTTACTGTCTGCCTATGGGCTGTAACATGATTGACAGATCCTAGGGTTGATCATATATGACTAAACTCTTGCTAGTCCTGACATTTTGTAACGACTAGCTTCATGATCAGCTGAATATATAATATTTGGGATGCCTTACTATTGTATATTTAATAATCATACATCTTGTAACTTTTACTTACTTGCTTGTGATTGAGACAATAGGCTTGTTCATGACCTTAAGAGACTGCTGGCTTGTAGTTAAACCCTCATGTATCTAGGCAGCCGTGACCGTATAGCGAGATGGATCCTATTTCATATACGTAGCTGGCTATGTCTGCCCCCGCTCTCCAGTATTCTGGTTCTGGGGCGTGACAGAGACTGCTATTCTATATGATAGTACATATGTATTATCATTTTTTGGGTACAAAACCTTTACTAAACTATATTAGATATGCTGTAGGATTTTATTATATTATTATTTATTTAGCTATTTAATAATTTGCAGTATTTAAGGGTTGGTGTTTGGATTAATAATTGGGTTCGTAATCTTGTTGTAGACATACAAGGTAAGATTTTACCAAATAAGTATTTAAATATTTTTAAATATTTTTTATAGAGATTTTAGAGATTTATCTTATAATTTAGCTAGATATTATAAATAAATAAATAAATAAATATATATATATATATATATATATATATATATATATATATATATATATATATATATATATATATATATCAATTAGAATAGGAATAAGGAAAAAAAGGATTGCTGACGTCATGCTGACATCAGTACTGTTCCAATGAACACTGCCGCCGTCAGCCCGATCTGGGCGTTGCCATACAGTTTCCACTGTGTGAAAACCATTAGGAAAAGAGAAAAAAAGAAAAAAAGAAAAAGAAAAAGAAAAAGAAAAGAGATTTCATTATCTCACGAGATATGAATATCTCGTGAGAAAATGAAACCAAAAATACCCGACCTGGTAGCCTCAGGCAGCAAACAGGGATAACCCGATATTTTCTTCAATCTTTTAAATCCGAAATTTTAACACCTTCATCCAAATCTCCTCCTCCTTAATTCTTTTACAATTCTCCCTAGAATATCCAATCTTCGTTTTAAATCGAAATAAACATTGACTTAAATCTTCATTTAAACCACGGTTGGTTTCACGGTATAGAAACCAACCTATCCGAAGAGATTATTCCTCGTAAACTCTCTCGTGATCGCGTGATAGGCCGTCCCCTAGCCCGACGACCCTAGGCGTGCCCCACAATATGCCTGCACACGGACGACGACGGCTGCCGCACTGCCGAGGAGGCGCCGACCCGTCCAGAACAGAGCAAGACTCTGTTCAGTTAGTTGTTGAGGTACTCTCCTTCACGTAGAATTTTCTCCCTTCGTGCTCGATGGATTTCAAAGTCGTAAACTCCTATAGTTAGCCTACATAACCCTCTAGACGACCCAACAGTTAGATCCCTTCAATGTTGGACCATCGAGTCGAAAAATTGACTCAATTAATCACCAAAAACTGACTTTTCAACAGTTTGAAACTGTTACATGTACCCCTGTTTAAGGGCTTTTTCCCATCAAAACAGTAGTCTTTTCGAAAAACTTTTCAAACAATTATTTAGACCCCATATAGCACTTTAAATCCCATTATTTAGTTTATAGTTTCAATTCCTGTGTGTAGAAATATTTGAACCTAAAATTGGAGAAAAACTTGTTTTGAAAACTGCAAAAAATAGAAAAACCTTCCCGATACGGCGTACGCCCCAATAAATCGGGCGACTTGGTCGTGCACTATATGCATCGAAAGGCACGTATGGGTGTTGCTGACGTGTGGGAACTGACGAAACTCGATTACGTTGCGTGTGCGCGACGAAATCAGTACGTATCCGTCGAGATACCCCCGTATGGACCTTTTAAAAACTTTGCCATAACTTCGTGTACGTTCGTCGTATCGAGACGAAACTTGCGCCAACATGACCGTATCGTTTTTCTGGTCCTGTATGCCAAGTTTGGTCCGATTCTAAGAAGGTCGAATGGAACGCCTATTTGGCGGGCCTGCGACCCGCTCTAACGGGCGAATTTGTGCACGGCTCATCGGAATCCAAAACTGGACAACCGTTGAGTTTGTCTCCTCAAACCGGACCCATAGACATATAGTTTGATGACTTTAGAGACCATAGGTACTGGCACGTACTTCGGTACAAAACGGGTCCAACGATGGACATTATTTTGACCCAAAATTATGATTTTGCCTCTGTTCCAGAATTTAACTTTTGGACAGTCGTTTCCTAGGCATATCTTTTATTCCAAACTCATTCATGATGTTTGTTTCCGCATCCGGAGCTCCTTGTGGATTTTGACTTTCGTGTTGACGATTCTGACTGTTGGATTTTGCTACATCTCGCACCACCCTCAGGCAAGACACCTTGCCATTTGTTGTTTATTTATTTTAGCTCATATCTTATGCATTATTCATTATTTTCTTTATGCAAAATAAACTGTGATACATGGTATAATCTAACCGTTCAGTTATATTTCCTTCTATGTATTATTTTTCTTACACATTAAACTTAGAGTTAAGGGACCACCTTTGTGTGTTGCATTCATAGGCCTTGACACATTTATACCACATTGTTGTGAGTCATATATAGGACTCGGACATGCGTGATTGGCTAGCCACCAGTACGTATAAGCCGTGCGTTAGGAAATAACTGCTAATAGAATTACATGCTAGAAGACTTAGCAGTTATGAGTTGGCATTGGGCGGGGAGAACATGATTGGAAGTTGGCTACCACCCTATCTATCGTAGACTCGCTCGCTACTGAGGAACGATAGGTAGACTATATGCTATAGACTCGCTCGATACTGAGGAATAGTATATGGTGTTGTGACTCGCTACTGAGGTACTGCATTGGTATTTTCTTGACTTGATCCAATAGTCATGCGACCATGAACTGTTCTTAAAACTGTATTCACTTACATTTGGTTAGGTGTCCTTATCCGTTACTCTTGGTTTGGGTACTTGTATCTGACCGTGGCTTGGAACAATAACTTGTCGCAGATTAGTTCGTCACATCTTGTCCTTGTTTGGTTGTAGGTGTGACTTACTACTTTGATGAGAAGGTATTGAACCTTGTTGGGGTCCGGATACCATATTGGATTCATAGTATGGAAAGATACGTCACCGTGAATTTGTTTACCATCTCCTGTCCTTGTTTGGTTGGAGGATGGTAAGCTAGTTCAATAGTGTGTATTGGACCATGTTATAATTCAATTGACTTATTTATTTGAGCAATAATTATTCAGTTTATATGGCATGATAATATGTGTCTTGTTACGTCCCTCTGAGGACTTGGTTATCTCACTAGGTGTGTGTGCTATTGTCTTTCGCAGGTGTTCTTGCTTTAGTCGTGATCATTGCTTCTTCTTCGAGGATGATTGCGCTTGAATCGTCTTCGCTTCGCTCGCCAAATTTATTTCTTTTCTTATGTATTTTTCCTTTACTTGTTGGTAGTGGATTTGTCTTCGCCCAACATATTGTACCAAGACAATTCATTATCATTTTATGATATCTTTTATTTATTTATTTTGTGTGGATGAGATTAGTTATAGTTCTACTGTATTTTACAGCTTATGTATTCATACGAGGTTTCCATATATTGGAGTGTACTTCGTATGTATATAGTTGGCATGTCTACGTTCCTAGTCCTACGTATTTTGGGACTGGGGCGTTACAAGCACGAGCAGTTGTGGGGTTGAAATCTAGTTATTAATAGAAAATTTGTTCAGACATGATCAAAATCAAATTCGGACACGACTAAGTTCATATATAATCGTAATCGAAGATCAAGATTTTAGACACAAAGGAAAAATTATTTCTGATATGATTACTCAATTCATGACAAGTTCATAGTCAATCGGGTAGTCATGATCAAGGACAAAAATTTCAAGCACGATTCAGAGGCAAAATCGGTACAATAGTCAAGGTTGTTAAAATCACGACCATGGGATTCATAGTCGTCTAGTCATGCCAGGTTATCTAGGCATGAATAATCACAAGGAGTTCAGATATAATCAGGAAGTAAATCATGGTCAGAAAAGAGTTTGAGTACCAGTGTTAAAATTCGAACATGATCATAATCGTTAGTTCGACACGATCGAAGATAAAGTCATTCTAACCTTAGTCAAATAGTATTTAGATATGATGAAGAGTATGGTAGTAGCCTAGGCACGATCAAACATGAAATTCGGTATAATCAAGGATAGTATGAAGCTTAATCGGGATTGGAATAGAACTTAGTCATTTTCTAGAATAATCGGAGTTTACGCACAAGTGATATTGGTATCGAAGTTTGATTATGATTAAAATATTGACACGATGAAGAATATGGCTAAACAATATTTGAATTTAGGTTCAAAAATTTTGAAAACGAGATTTTTGAGCACGAGCAACATATTGATAGAGATCCTGGTCATGATGGAATTGAAATAAATTGAGTACGGTCAAGGGTCAAGACTATTGGTACGATAAGGGTACTACTCAAAGAAAAATCAAAATCAAAAATTTAAGAACGAATGTCAATAGCATTAAAATCCAATCACAATATATATATTAAGAATATTTAGTCTCGATATGATCTAAGTTGATCAATTCTGGGAAATCAAGATTTGGCAATATGGCGGACAAGGTCATCGAAGTCTGAGCACGAGCATAAAGGATGGAGATTCAGGTCACAATTTAATTCAATTGAGTACGACCCAAGATATTAATGTGATAAGAAAGATGGTCAAAGTTGATTGGTCGTGATTAAGGGAGCTAGGATTCAATGATATTGAAAACCTTTAAAGGGTGATTCAAATATATGGAATAAGTCAAATTTCTCCTTTTGATAGGAAAACAAGAGACAAGATTTCGTAGGGAAGTCAAGTTAATCATCTGTCTCTGATTTTATTAAGTTCATCTGGTCATAATTTGCCAATCGCATCTTTATCTCACAAGCTTTGATATAAAAATTCAACCTTTATATGCCTACCACCAAGATTTTATAACCTTCAGTCATCTAAGCCTTTGCCATGATCACCATAGACAAATTCTAAATTTCTAAAACATTTCTCATGAAGCATACCCCTCTTATTTAGGAATCAACACTTATTCATTTAATCAAATTTCTAAATTCTTCCGCCTCGTCCTAAATTAGATCTGAAATCTCTAAATCCAGTTTATAAAATCCTTGAACTTGTTTAAATCAAGTCTCGTATTTACTCAACTCTAATACGACTATGTCATACAAAATTTATTCTTATTTATAAATCAACCTTCATATTTTCTTCAACGTTCACCTTCAAATATTATCCTTTTAAATTCTACAATTTTCCTCCAATCATCTAAAAATAATTCCTATAACTTAAAATCCTTGTGCTCTCTCTGTCTCTAGTCACCATCTTACAATAGCTAGTTCAATTTCGTATAATCATGGAATACAATTAAATCTCTTTTCCATTACTAAATTTCTACATAGCCTCAGAGTAAAAGTTCCCAAGAATCAATAACCAAGATTTTCTAAGTTCTCAAAACTAGGTTGACCTTGAATATCCTCATTAGTTTTTGAAATACATCTATGAATTATTTATACCCAAAATATTCTGTGATTGTTTCTAAATTGATAACATTTATCTCTCGATTTCATTCTAAACCTTTACCACATCTTCATCTCAAACTTTTCATATTTGACATCCAACATTTTGATTCCTACAAAATCATCATATGATAACCAATTACGTCATTTTCGAACTAGATGATTTACGTCACTTCCTCAACATTTCTCAGGTAAAATGATATGAAGATTCAAGGTTTAAAGTATAGCTGACAGAATTAGATACGAGACAAGGAATTGATGTAATTCGGACAGTTATATAAGACAAAGAATGATGGTAATAAAATATTGGCAGGAAAAGAAATGATAAAAGAATCTGTTCTGCTTATTTGTTTAAAAGAAGGAACCATTTTGAAACCAGAACTATAATATCAAATCCAAAATAAGTTCTAGCAAAAATCATTGATTCATTGTATTATGAAGAAATTCATAGCAAGAAGTTACACAATGGTTCATAATAACAGCTAAAGCTACTCAGACTCCTACTCCTAAGTTAAATAATGAGAAGCAAAACCAAATAAAACAAATAATAATTAATTTTTTTTTGAAAGAATGAAACAAAAGTTGAGAAAATATGTTCAAAAGCATTTAAGGTACAATCTGATAATCATATGCGTCTATCCAAAATCATGGTACTCTAAATCTTCGCCATACTAGTAAACAAGGCTACGATAATCATAGAGTCCTCGACTAAGGCACATACCTCTAGGATCATGGTATTTAAAATTTTTGCGATGCCGCTAGCTTGGCTACGAAAACTTTGAATTCCTACACCCGAGAAATATACCCAAAATCAGACTATATGTCCTCACCATGCTGGCTAATGTGACTGTAGAAGACTAGATTCCATAACTGAGATGACCTAGCCCATATAATTTCATCTTGACAAAATTAAATCAACAATGGATACGAAAAATCAAATTCATTAACTAACCGAAAAAAACAAGGGTAAATATAATTGTTAGAATCAAAATTTTGAGATATTTTATAATGAGATTCTCAAGGGTCATCCCAGGAATATCTCAAGGAATTCTAACTGTGATTGAGTACCTTCAAAACTACATCCCAATCCTACTGCAGGCTGTAGTGATACTCTAGTTCGAATACCACTACACAACTCGACCTGCATGGGCCACCACTAAAAACGTGTCACGGCCCGCACCCTAGAGTAAGGCACGAGAAGTGGATACTCCAGCCTACGCCACAGTGTCGGCAATAGAACGCTGTCCTAGGTCAATCATCTAACAATATAAGGTACCTGTACAGTATATGCACTCCGAATGGAGGTGAAATAACTAATACAGTCTCAATCACATCTAAGGTAGAATACGATAAAGACAGATAGATAAAACTGAAATCCACAAAGAGATACAGCAGATAGAAGTCTAAGTGTCTAAGATATCATAAATCCAGAAAACATCTCAAATCTCAAATACAGTAATCCATAAAGTAAAAACAACTCAAGAAAACTGAAAATAAAATAAAAAAACTCTAGCTATATACTCCAACCTCTACTGTGTCTCCTCTAGGCTAGCAAGTAACCTCCAAGCTATTTGTAAAGTTTATCAATAGGTCCAGTCAGGACGGGAGCGAGCACAGTACATCTCAACAAATCATAACAGGATAGGAAATATAATCATGCTAGAGAGTAAGATATATGAACTGAAAGAATAACATGGTATATAAAAGAGAGAGAGACTGTAAGTAAATATCTACAATTGTAGAGAACTAGCAGTGACTAGTGGATCAGAGTACAAGCTAGGCATATGAATGGCTTAGGACTGATTCATGACTACACTAAGAGTGAGTCATGACTATACTACTTTGGATATTATTCACATGACCATTCATACTCCTCCGTACCCCAATCAATACACAAGGATCCATTCAAGTTATGTTAAGATTCATGACTAAACTACTTGACCCGTATAGGGTGATTCATGAATTGATTCGTGAAGGCTCGGTGATCATGAGAGTACATGAGTCACTAGCTGATTCCCGAAGATTTATGATAATAGAAGCATGAGATACATGATGTAGTGAAACACACAAAACACGAGTATCCGATGCTCCCGAGGGATAACATCTCATGAAGGGATCCATATAGTACCAATCCGTCTTACCAACGTGTCAGCATCAAGTAAAGTAATCTTAAGCAGAAAATATAATCCTAAACAAGTTATGAAATGATCAAAAAATGTACTCGCCTCGATTGGTTGGAGTCGACGTGTGCGACACGAACGTGTCGACACGAGGTAGGTACAATGCTATGCTCCACAGAGGGTCCCAAACGACGACACGGGCAGTCCCCATGAGTCCAAAATAGTCCAAATAGCCTAGTTTGGTATATAATAGTCTAAAATCAGGGTTGGGTACGATAATCAAATCAAGAAATATGAAACGACTTTAATAGTCGCGATTAATGATTTCAGAGAAAAAATATAATTAAATAAATATAATAAATTTTTGGAAATCCTTTATAATGCTAAAAACTATATTTGTATTAATCAACATATTTTATATAATATTTCAAAACCCAGAAAATCATTTCTGTACGAATATTCCTATTTTGTCAAATATGAATTTAGGGAAAAAGATTAACTATACAAAATTATCCAAAAATTGTTTATAATAATTTAAGAAAAATAGATATTATATTAATCGAGATATTTTGAAATTAGTTAATAATAAGGGAAAATATTCTAGTACCAATACATTTATAATTATAATAGTAAAACTTACTCTTCAGGAAAATATCACTAAATAAATAATAAACTAATAATTTAGGTCAAAACTTACTATTAATATTTTAGAAATATTATTATATATTTTTATATAATTTTCCAAGTAATTACGTTAATATAATAATACCAATAAAAATAATAATGAGATCAAATTATATACTTTACACATAAGTATGTCAATATTTATATTGATAGCAACTAATTAACTAAAATTTTCTAACTATAAATTAATAAATTAATCAATAATATAATAATACTAGTAACAATATTACAAATAATACTTTAAATAATAATAATAATAATAATAATAATAATAAATACCATCATTATTACCACCATTATATACTATATATAAATTAATATATAAACTATTATATAACTAATAAATAAACTATTATATAACTAATAAATAAACTTTTATATAACTAATAATAAACTATTACTTAATATATACATTATAATAGAAAGGGGGCCTCTGTTCCCTAATTAATGTCTTTACTGAAGAGAGAAGGGGACGAGAAGTGGCCGGCTCACAGTGGCGGCGGAGGGGTTCCGGGGCGGAGCAGCGCCGGCGGAGACGTCCGGTGGCGAGCAAGGCGCGAGGGGCGGTGTTGACTCCGGAGGAGCAGCGTTGGGCGGCTTTCTAGCGGGTCGGCGGAATGCGGCTGGGCGGCGATGGGTTGCGCCGACGGAGGGGCTCCAGCGGCTCTGGGTCGACGGATGGAGAGCTCGTGCGACGGCGGATGGAGGGCTCACACGCGCTGACCTGGGCGGAGGTAGATCTCTCACTCTCTATTCTCTCTGGATGGTGATTTTGGGCAGCGG
Source organism: Iris pallida (assembly GCA_029216955.1). Taxonomy (NCBI): domain Eukaryota; kingdom Viridiplantae; phylum Streptophyta; class Magnoliopsida; order Asparagales; family Iridaceae; genus Iris; species Iris pallida. Next base: position 10,239 of record JANAVB010007452.1, on the reverse strand, counting down.
TGGCGGCGGTGGTTTGATGGCAGGGGCGACCGGGGTAGTTTGGTCAGGCAGGGTGGATGTGGTTTATGGTTTGTGATGGTGGTGGCGGAGGTTTCTCGGTGGCGGTGGTGGCCTTGGGTGTTATGGTGGGCTGGGGATGTCGGCCACAGGGTGGCGGTGGTGGTGGTGGTGAATGGTGGTGGCAGTGGGATGTTGGGGTGGCCGATCCAGTATGGCCGGGCTGGGAATGGTCGGGATGACGACGATGGAGGAGGTCTGTGATGTGGGGACGGCCACTGGCTAGCCGTGGTGGTCGGAGATGTTATGCCGGGGTGAGGAAGTATAGGGAGCACACGGTGGAGGTGGTGCTCGCTGGCCGACTATGGCCGAGGGAAGGTGAAGGTGATGGCAGCAAGGGTGGTGGCGGCTGTGACAATTTCTAGGGATGTGTGTAGGGATTTAGGGTTTTGGGGATGTGTGTCTATTTATAGGGGAGTGGGGAAAAACCTAAACAATTGTAAAATGTAATAGAAATTAGGAATAAATAGTGGAAAACTAACATACTAACCACTAACTGCTAATCCTAACATTATCCATCTGTTGATTAATTAGTATTAAATAAATATTAGGTATAATTTAATAAATTAATTACTAGTTAACACTAATTTAACAAATGGCTAATTACAATTTAGCCAATATTTCTAATGACTTAGATAATACTAATTTATTCACTAATTATATTTATATATATATTTAACAACAATTTATTAGTAAAAAAATATTTTGAAATTTTGAAATTCAATAAACGTTTCTCCGTATAGAATAATAATTAAAACTTATTGATTTAAGGAATGGACAAAAAAATTCTAATAGGATAAAATTGCATGAAATAGTAGACCAAAACCAACAAGGACCGATAGCAATCACGGTCAAAAATTATTTTTCTTAAAATTAGAATTTGCACGTTTTTCGAGATTCAAAAAATTGAGAGATTTTAAAAAAATACAAAATTCCAAAATTCAAGAATTTGGTTCACGGAGGTTACACACCAGCACAAAATAATGGTCTTGTTCCTCTATCTACTGATAAGAAAGAAATCATGTGGATCCATCCTGATTTAGTAGCTGAGTTTGAAGCACCTTCTTCTTCCACAAAGTCTAAGAAGACGACAAAGTACAAGTAATGTCATATGGCTTCATTGGGTGAACATTATCTTCCACCTTTAACTGCTACCTTTATCTCGACTGCAGATTCTTCTTCTTACCCTTCTAAAACATCAATGTCAAAGCCAGAGGCCAAATATCAACCAGCTTTCCATCTATATAGTCCACAATCTCATGAACTAATGACGAAAATGGGATATGATCTGCAAAAGGCCCACAATTTGAATCATGGAAAGGGATCGCCAATACCTCTTTCCCTATGCCTTCCACATAACCAATCTCGTGTCGGTTTAGGTTTCTGGACGGACTCTTTATCCCGTCAGAAGAAACATTCTAAAAATAAGAGCCGCACAAAGAATTGTAATATGGTGTCATTCGAACCTGTATCCGAAGAAGAAGACTTAACTGGTACCAGATCTAGGAGACTTTACTTACGAGATTACTCAGAAGGTCAAAGGAACCCTGCTCTGAATTCGGAGGCTATTCCTGCATCTTCTTTCCCAGCTGTGAATGTTCCATCTGTTTCTTCCCCTTCACTAGAGCAGATTTCTCCCAAACCGGCAACAGCAGACAAGGGAAAACAACCAGTCTGATTCGATAAAGTGTTGAATAAGACTCCACCTCTCGGATTAGAGAAGCCATATAACTTTGATATATTAGCTCAACTGGCTAATACTCCAGCAAGATTATCAATCTTTGAACTCTTACGCCTCTCAAGGGATACTCGAAAAACATTGAGTGAAGCTTTGATACAAGCTGATACTTGTCTGGCCCTCCTTAAGAAGATGGAAGAAGAGCCTGTCACATGCTTGCATTGTCATGGCGTGCTAGAGCTGATGTCCAACATCACCTTTATACAGGATGATATGATGTTAGAAGACAATCGTCATGATCGTCCTTTCTACTTCACGGGATATGTCGATACCGTGAAAGTGGATCGCATCTTGATCGATCCAGGGTCTGCACTTAGTATCAAGCCAAAGTCTCTACTAGATACTCTGAAGATCCCTGTGCATAATTTGTCCACGACTATCATGACGATCCTGGAATTTAATTTTGACAGAAGTAAACCCCTGGGGAGATTCGCCTAAAACTTCAAATTGGCAATCTTCGTACAAAGGTGACTTTTTATGTGATCGACAATCATGGTTCCTATAATGCTTTGTTAGGAAGACCATTCCTGCATGAGCATAACATTGTACCATCTACTCTCCACTAATGCTTCAAGTATGTGGATGTCAATCGAGAAGTCTAGAAGGAAATAGCGGATCTAAATCCTTTCAGGGACGTCGAAGCATACTATAATGATTCCCGGATGTACAAGGAGGAATTTATAAAAGTAGTACTGGCCATGGACACTAATGAAGATTAGAAAGGCAACTCAAATGACGTCTTTGTGATTCCAGTCAAAGGACGTACTTCTCATCCTCAGTCTTCTCAGACGTTAACCATTAATCTTTTCTCTCATAAGAAGTAGTCTCCTGCTGGAAAGGGGGAACAAAGGGAGCTCACATTTTCTTAGCCACTTATTATCGACCTTCGTCGTAACAAGCCTCCTCCTCCTCCTTGTTCTTCTTCTCATTCTTTAATTATCAATCTGATTAAGCCTTCTGCGAAGGCCAAAAATCCTGTTGTAAATAATGATGTACAAATTAATGAAATAGCATCTCCTTTGCAGTATACTGATGTCTTTTATTATACTCGATGTTATTTAGAAATGCTAGATAATTTTAAACCACCTACAATGGAGCATTCAACCTCTCTAAAATGAGGTATTGGTCAAAATAGTGCAAGATTACTTCTTCCTAGTTCCTTCCAAAAAAGAAGGATGAACTTCCTATATTTTTTAGTAAAGGAACAGAGCAAGCGACCACGCTCGATAGCGAGGATGAAAATGTCGATAATGGAAGACTATAACTACGTCGTTATAGTCAACAATCAAAAGAAATCATTTAAAATATTGGTTATAATTTTAAAACTGGTCTTAATGGAGGAAGATGAAGATGAACTCCCATTCGTACCCCTGCTCCAAAATGAAAGTCATTGCAATATTATGGCAAACAAAACATGGGTTGGGTTGTACTTCGTCGGTTGTAACTCCAGAAGCCTCCGAGTCTAATAAAAAAGAGCGATCTAATTCTTCTGATTCTATGTCGTAGATTCTGACACTAGCGTCGGGCATGTCCACCGAGTGACATTATCTTCTAATATTGTGTCTGACGAGTTCTCAGAGGATGACTTTTTTGAAGCTCCTAAAGTAGATCCATAGACAAAAATGATAGATACACAGTGGGAACTTCGTTTCGAACAACGAGAACCACCTACTGAAGATCAATTAATTCAGGTCGATATTGGAGAATAAGACCCACCATGACCGATCTTTATCAGCAAAAGTCTTCCAGAAGCGGATAAACAAGAATTAATTCAGCTTATTCGAGAATACATTGACGTCTTCGACAAGTGTTTGAAGATATGCCAGGATTGGATCCTCAGATCGCTACCTACAGACTCCACATTCGGTCTAATGCAAAGCCAGAAAACAATAACAATGTCGATTCAAACGAATGCCATAAAGACTAAAGTTAGAAAACTTATAGCTTGTTGTTTTGTTAGAAAAGAACAAATTCCTGATTGGGTCACCAATGTTATCCCGGTTATGAAGAAAATAGAAAAGGTCAGAGTCTGCATTGACTTCAGAGACCTCAATGATACGTGTCATAAGGATGAGTTTCCTCTTCCTATCACTGATGTCATGTTCGATAACACTTGCGGATTTGAATGAATGTCTTTCATAGGCGGGTTTTCTGGTTATAATCAAATCCGAATGCACCCTGAAGATGAGAAACATACATCTTTTTATACTCCTTTGGGAGTTTATTGTTACACCGTCATGCCGTTCGGTCATAACAATGCTGGTACAACCTATCAGCGGGCTATGAGTATGATATTTTGTAATCATTTACGGAAGACAGTTGAATGTTATATCGACGATATTGCTGTCAAAAGTCGTCTAAAGGAAGACCACATCCAAGACTTAAGAACTATCTTCGATCTTATGCACCAGCATCAACTCAAGATGAATCCCACAAAGTCATTTCTGGGAGTCTCTAGTAGAAAATTACTCAGATTCGTCATTACCTCTAAAGGTATATACGTTGATCCCGAGAAGAACAAAACCATTCAAGAGATGCATCCTCTGCGCAACCTAAAAGAGCTACGAGGATTCCAGGCTCGACTTGCTTACATTAGGAGATTCATTTCGAATCTATCTGGATGTTGCAGACTATTCACTCAATTGATGAAGAAAGGTGTGTCTTTCATTTGGACTGAAGAATGCCAGCAAGCATTTGAAGACATAAAGCAGTACTTGATTGTTTGCCATGAAATATAAAAGAACAGAACAATTATCGGAGGACCGAACTTTTACTTCACGTTACAAACTCGCTTGTACAAAGAAAGCCTAGGGACGAAAATCTAGGTACAGCAGTCTAAGTACAATTGTTTATTTTAGATTCTGGAGGGTGACGATAGTGGCTCGGGAAGGCGACGACAGCCCTGCCTTACTCCTTGGATGATCGGTATGCAGCCTTGGCTCCTTTATGAAAAGATGGTTGGCGTTGATGAAGAAATGCTCTTCTTGCTCCTCTGTTGCTCTTCTGGCTTCTCTCTCTCTGTGTGTATTTTCTCTTTGACTACTGGGGAGTAGCCTCTCTGTATATACGTATTTCTCTCTGATATTGTATATCTTACAAGGGCATGGCACCTTGCTATTTATAATAGTGGGATGTGATCATTAGGGTTGCCAATGATTAGCTCTTGGAGATGGCGGCGGCCTGGGGATTGGTCAATCCAGGCCGTTCGTTTCTGATCGTGACGAATCCGAGCCATTAGGTGTAGATTACACCAAATCCCATTAGCAATTAATGCTGATTGGAATAAATCTTCCTTATAATGATCTTCTGATATCTGCGAATAAATTAGATCTATTCTTCTGCCTCGTGTCCCAGATTATTGGGATTTGACCCAATTTTTAATGGCAGCAAATCTGAGGAATTAATTGGTTTAGGACACGTGTCCTAGGAGCTGCTGGGGGGATCTGGACCGCATGACGAGTGACCCGCATATGAATTTGAGCCGTATATGGTTAAGCCTACGTGTCAGGGCTGCCTGGGCAGTGGCCCTCATTTGAGCCCTCGAACTACAGGGAAGTAATCCTTGTGGGCCGTATAGGTACATATCCGCCTGAGCCGCATAGACATGATCCTCTTGAACCGCATGAGAAGTCCTCGCTCGAGCCGCATGAGGCTTTCTTGGCTTGAGCCGCATAGGATTCATGAGAAGTGAGCCGTATACGAACGCCCACGTGGTAAGGCCACGTGGTATTTTTATGGCTCTCGGGGGATTTGTGTCAGAGATCTCTTTTCTCTTCCCTAGAGATTCATCATTATGACAGAGTCATAATTACCTGCTTTTGTATCAGGGCTGTCAACTTTTCAGAGGGGTCAGCCGTCAAAGCAATTAATGCAGCATGGGTCGGAGGGGAGCACTGTCAGGCCACGTGTCTTCTGAGCCGCATGGAATGCCTCGGGCCGCATAGCTCCTTATGCCGCATGACTCCCTGAGCCGTATAAGTTTTCTGAGCCGCATAGATCTTTCCTGGCCGCATGAGTCATTTTCTTTAGTATTTTCCATGCTTCTACAAGACACCCTTCAAAGTTTTTAATTTGTAAAATTGAAATACTTTGAATAAGAAGCATGGCTGTGTTCTTCCGGCCGCATATAAAGTTCTGACCGCAGGTTAGTCCTGGCCGCCTGGATTGTTCGGCCGCATAGCTTCTCGCCACGTGTGCGAGTCTTTAATTGCCTCAAATTCGTTTCAGCGCCATCTTTGTAGGGGGGAATCCCAAGGGTCAGCTCATTAAATCTTTCGGATTTGACGCCTTGGGTGAATCTTGGAGACGAAACCCAAGGAGTCGGTTTCGTTTTTCATGAGTCGGTCATTGGCCCACGTGTCCTCCTTCTCCCGTCTTCCTATAAATAGGAGGAGTTTTGAAGAGAGAGAAGGCTTCTTTATTTTCTTTCTTCTTCCTTAGACCTTCCCTATCTTGATTGCCCTTCCTTTCTTCGATAATTAATGGCTTCCAAGAAGACCGTGGCAGCAAAGGGCAAGAAGGCGGCCTCCACTTCCGCCTCGGCTGCGGCTGATACTCCGTAGGTTGTCGTACCTGATGTTCATCCTGACGTTCGCCCTCCCATTACTGGTAAGGACAATGTGTGAGTTAAAGAATCCCAACTGCCATGGCTACGTCGCATACTTTATGCACGAGCCTTTGTAAATTGCATGTTCGCCCTACGGCTGAGCTGCGGGCCGCATAAGAAAATCTCCGTGTCTGTGTACGCGCCTTGTCGGCAAAGCCGCATAAGTGACGCGAAACCGCATGGACTTTTATTGTGCGGAGCCGCATAAGCGTTCCTCTGGGCTTGAGCCGCATGAGGCTTTTTGGAGCTGCATAAGACTTATGAGAGCTTCATGGGGCCACATGGATGTTTTCTTGAGCCGCTCGGGGTTTGAAAGCACCCAATCAGCTCTTTTTTATCCCTCCATTTAACTTACTTTTCTCTGTCTGTTCTTCAGTGAGTCTGCCGGTTAACGCTGCTGGAGAACTCTTGGTGGGTAGTGCACAAGCTGCTCTTGGCTATAGGTACGACCATATTGTTCAGCATATGACGGACCAGTTTTCGAGCGATGAGCCTATGGCTTGATTGAATGCCATCAAGAATCAGTCTTTCTATTTTCTTAATGCTATGATGAACTTCGGGAAATTTAAAGGGAAGTATTTGAAGCCTGCATTCTTTTTTGGAGACGCCTTGACCGTAGAGAACGATCATGTTCTGGAGGTGTCGGAGGATTGGAGTTTTGTTTCTAACGGGGTGGCGATCCGCATCCCCCAGATGGAGCGATACTTTCTATTATCTTGGTTCAATATGCTCCCGTTGGACCGGAAGATGGGAGAGACCTTAACCCCTACTAGAAGTGGGATGTTTATGGGGAACATCCATTATAATAACAATCTGAATTCCGTGACTGCCGGCAAAGTGCATACTAGTTGTTCTATGATGGGGTTGGTCCCAGGTTCTTTCCTGAATGTGGCAGGCCCTAACTTCACATTCTCTACTGCCGATACTTTTATAAATCAGCTTGCTCGGAAAGGCTCCTATCCCGTTGGTCGATTGACGTTTCCTGGTTGGGTACACAATATTCCCCCGTGGATCAATTTGTCTACTTGGATCTTACAGAAGTATGAGGTCTTTTTGTGCGAGATTGGCCTTTACCACGCTATCTGAGGTACCAGTCATGGCTTGTCCATAAACAAGAAGCTGTTCATGTCTCTACTGGAAATGTATAATTGCCGTACGGGGACCTTTTACACACCTGTAGGGGAGATGGGACTCGTGCTCCACGAGATGCACGCAGTCTCCAAGCTTCCTTGGGGGGACGAAGCGTTTGAAGCGTATACTCCCACTAATGAGGAACTCGAGGATTCGGAACGACGGTATCCTGGCTTCGTGGCTCTTTACCAGGAGATATTGTGCCATTATAACACATGCCATCAAATAACCCGAAAGGCTGGTATCTCAGAAGGGAATGATCCCTATACCAAGGATTGGGTGCACTATCTCTTCCCGGCAGATGCCTCAGGTCGAGTCACCTCTCGTCGCCCTCGATCTCGGGAAGCGGTTAAGGACTTGGTGTTGTCGGCTAAGAGAATGGCCACTACCAGTGATGGATTAGGGAGCAAGACTGACACTTTCGGTTACTTTTACCAGGATACTCAAGAGTTATCCGAGAAAGCGCTTCTGGCGGGATTTTTGATGATCTGGCTACGAAATTGTGTAGTCTCGGGAGGACCCGGTTCTATTGAGAGAATTAGTCGTAACTTCATTCTTCCGGCTGTGAAGTTAGTTCTACGAATCAGGCTAGCTCTCCTTCCCGCCATGGTGTGCAGCATACACCGTGGCCTTCGTACCTTCACATCCAAAGTTATTACTCGCAACGTGACCAAGGATTTTGAACGAACTGAGTTGTCCTATCACTGTTTGATGGGGTGGCTGCTGATACATTATCCGTCTTTGATGAGGCCGGGCTCTGAAGACGGTGTGACTGATGATGACACATTTATCTTCCGCTATCGTGACGAGCCTTGGGAATGTGAAACCATGTGGGCTTGCTGGATGGCATTGGCGAGGAAGATAAGTATCATATCTTCGTATCCGTCCCTCGCTTTACTGCCAGGGACATAGAGGCTGTACATATTGACGGTATCGTGCCCCCTCAGCTTCTGGATGGCCAGATGCTCCTATAGCTGCATAACATTCGTCCCGCACATCTGGTGTATCATAATCGCAATATTGTCTTTTTGGAGCCTTATCTGCCTAGCAGGTTTGCCCGGTAGTTTGGATACAGCCAACATTGTCAGGACAGCCCCAGTTCTTGTCTGGGTCATAAAGGCAGCCTTTTTGATGGTATCAGAGCTTGGCAGTATTATGATTCGTTCCATACTCGTACCATTTTCTCGGTCCCTGCTATTAAGGAGTCAGTGGAGATCTTGTATATGGCGGCTTTGTATTATGTCATGGCGAACAAACCCCCGATCGGTTTTAACCCAGGTGCCAGTTTTATTGTTGGTACCGGTCTAGAGGAAGGCTCTCAAGGGGCCAAGAAAAGAAAGACTAGAGCCGAGGTACCAGATTTGGGCTCCGCTGCTGAGGATGACGAAGGCAACGAGCATGATAAAGATGACTCTATCCTTCCAGTGGTCGATGCAGAAGTGGGTCGACCGCCTGTTTCGTCAGATGAGACGTTGGGGGATCAGTCCCTCGTTGCGCCTGGTCCTATCCGAAACGTAGCAGGCAAGTTTCTCCTGTTGGCGGTGTTACTCGATCCCGAAAGCTGGTTGCGACTAGACATCGCCCGCTCGCCATAAGAGAAAGTGGACAAGAAGTTAACCCTGCGTCAGAGGTAACAAAAACTGTTCTCGATTCCTTCTTCCTTCTTTCCTTCGAGCTTCGATTCTAACCGTCTTCGTTCTCTCTTTTAGGTGTCAGGAGAAGAAGAAGAACTTCAAGATGTCGAGGCGGTGACCCAGGACGACGGGGACTCCCGCGAGCCTGTTCCTTTTTAAGATGAGGCAGATCAGTCTGTATCCTCTTTCAAGGTGACGGGGACAGAGGACGTGACTGGATTTAACTCGGGGATCGTGGGTGAGGGGACCACGCCAGTTGTGGATGAGCTGCAGCCTTCATGCCCTTCCCCTGGTAAGATTAGCCGAGTCTTGACCTGTGAGGAAGCCTATCTGCTCTATCATCACGTCCTTCGGGTTACGTCGATTGATTGTTATTCTGGACATACAGGTCCTACCCCTCCGGTGCCAAGGACGAACGTTGTTGGGACCACCCCAACCGAAGGGGCATTAGTGGAGAAGGGTGTACCTTTTCACCGTCTGGCTTGTCTTGATGGGCCTTCTGGGGGCTCGAGTTTAGCGGGTCAGTCATCGGGGCAGTCGGGGCAGGGAACGATGGTCCTTGTGTCATCCTCTGCTTCGGTGGCTCCGAGAATCGACCTTTCTGCCCTACCGAGTATCCAAGCTTTCTGGGCGACGGAAGATGAGTTGGCCGCTATTCATGCATCGTTCTACTCGGACTCCGTTCCTCCGGTGGCGAGCTCTAGTGTTACTCCTTCGATGTTGCCGTCCCTACTTCCCCTGACGCCATCCTCTGCTGAAGTTTTGGACGACGCATTACAGGACGTGGTTGCCAGTTTTTATTGTCATTTGAGTAGGGGAATCGAGGCTGCTGTGGAAAGGGGAACCTCTTTCACCTTGGCCCGCCAATGCGCCCAGGGTCAAGTAAATATCCTTAGGGATCTTCCTGGTGATGCAGGGGTGGCTTCACTTCTGGAGGCAAAATTGTTGGAGGCTGATCAGCTGGTGGCCGAGCTTCGAGTATTGCGGCAGGCTGATCTATCTGCTGTTATAAACGAGGAGCGGGATTCTCTTATCGCTGTTATAGAGAGGACTAGAGCTGCTCGGGATAGGAC